>OY740718.1:35950465-35962965 GCA_963513945.1 Hydrotaea diabolus | reverse complement strand
AAATTTTGAATGATGCAGATTTATGGTCACAAGGTGTTTTGGATTGTTATTAGGCCATTATTATATTAGGCCCATGGGCCGAGCATGGGAAAAAAGTTTTTACATCGGTAAAAAGAACTCGTTTTTGCTTAACAAATCAGAATTTTTTGTGAATGGCCAATAAGTACTGTTAGTTGGGACGCACTAAATACTCCAAAAAAGAGCAAAGCTGCGGAAAGGTTAGACTCGAGTGGCCCAAAAAGCATCCCGCATGGTCAAAAACGGGCGGTTTACAGTCAATATGGACATATGAGTACTTAAATTAAGGCAAATTTTGCTACATTTTTTCGCTTTTTTATCGGATAGTGGAGGGTAAATGAGGATAGGTAATTGAATTGTTTTTTAGTTTGAATGTGTATTTTACCTCTCATTTCATGGAACTGAGTTTTTGCTGTGTTGTTTGTTACTTTTCTTATTAAATTTAAATGTATTTTTTTAATTAAATGAACTTACGAAAAGTTTGCGATTTTTTTTTAAAAATACCCTTTTTGTACCACTTTTTTAAAATAATCCTCTTTTGGTGACACTTTTTGAAAATTTTCAACGGTAACCCTGTACGCAAACACGCCAAGTCCACACCAAAGAGCATAACATGTAAAGTTTGTCTGAATAACGGATAATTATGATAATAATAGTAATGATAAGGCAGAATATCCAATCAGAATAAGAACCATAATGAAACTTGCAACAGTGCCTGGTTTATAATACACACAGAGAACAGATTTGTTGCCACAACCGATTTTTTTTGCCAACCGAATGTTGGTGGTTGCACGAACTATCTATGTATTTTATCGTTACAACCGAATGAAACTTTCGGTTGATGAAAACAAGTATCGGTTATCTTAACAGACTAAGATGATTATTGTAAAAGAATTTGTACATGTATTGGTTGTAGTTATAGATTGTTGGTTATAAGTAGATTTTAAAAAATTTGATATATTACCGCCCTGAAATGGGCGAACTGATTAGTAAAATAAATACGTCTTTGGATAAATGCTTTGATAAGCATTGCAGGGATGCCGCAGTCGGAAAAGAAGTAATTACGATATATTACAATATTTATGGTCAAGCTTTGGGCCGCCGTAGCTAGGGAAAAAAACCAAAAAAAAAATATTGTTTGTTGTTTTGAATAATAACGTGGGATATCTATGGCAAAAATTCTGATCAAGTCTGAGATATGTCGTTAAATAACAGTAAAGCCTCTTTCTAAGTATATTCTGAAAAATATTTTTTTATTTATATTTTATTTTTATTTGTCGTTCGTTTTTATATGGCAGTATCATTTGGAAGCATTGGCCGTCTAACCCAATAAACGTAAACTGGTGATTTCGAAATATGTTTTTGTCGTAAACTAAGTTTTTCTTGTGACTAAGCCGATAAAATAATATAGGTTTTATATGTTGATGTTGGAATAATTTATATTTTGTCACAACAGCCAACTAAACAGAGTTTGGTCACTACAAAGATCATATCTGTTGTCACCATCAATTATTGGTACTAAAAATGTTTAGCACTTCACGGCAACATTGTGACTCATAAACTATTTTTTCTGTCATCTGTGCGAACGGAACATGATGTGAACATTTCTATTTTTAAGAAAATCCGTGTTTCAAATTTATCGTTGAATTGTTGACAATTCTATCATATAAGTTAAATTTTTCGTTATCATCGAATGTACATGTTCACATTTATACAAAAATACTCTCAGAGTATTTTAACACAGGTGATAACACAATTTACCCTCTGTTAAAATTGGCAGCACTTAATGCAAAACAGCTGGACTCCTGTTTTTTTTGTTCAAATGATGATATGGGTATATTCTGTCATTCGTTATTTTTCAACCAGCAGCCAAGCAGTCAGCATCCACCTTCTATTTATTTCAAATAAAAGAACGTAAAATTGTGTAAGATTTAAACCTCATGGCGTCAAAATATAACTTTTCCAAAAGCAAAAAAATATTTTTCCTGGTTACGGAAATCCCATCAAGTAAAATTTCTATTTATAGTGCCTAGTTCCTCAATAAAACCTAGTTTAATTTATAGTGTTTAAACAAGTTGTCAGGACTAGATTCGGACCTGTGCATTTGCCTAGATAAAATCTTTTCCAAAGCGGCATCAGCAGGTTGTCGGAGGTACTGTCTCCTAGTAAAGAATCTAAAATATCTCTACGCAATACATTTAAAGGAGGTACCTACCACATCCGACACCTGCATTTAAATTATTAAAATTGCATGCCACGAAAGTACTTGCATGGCAACTACATAATTCAGTGGATTTTAAAAGACGTGCACAATTTATACAATTCCGAAGAAGGTTACGTAAACCCTCTGAAGTTGACTTACACGTGGTTCAGCCATCCAGAGATAATTATTTCCACATCCACCATCAATTATCCCGAGGATTTCTTTATATGTGGAAAAAATTCTACATTCTGGACAAATCAAATATATCAATCAGCCCCACATATACTGCCCCGCTGATTTAATTTTTCTTGAGATGAGCACTTACCAAATACCCTGGTAAAGTAAAACCAACAAGCCCAAAAATCTCTTTAAAAGTACATTACATAAAGAGTTGGAGAAACCACAGATGGCTGACATACGAGCATTATAATGAAGCTGCAAATGTAAAACGAACTACCTTTCTAAAGGGATGGCAAATTCATGCAGAAGAACCATACACGAATAGTTCCTACACTCGATGAAATAATATAGTTAATTACTGATTAATCCATATATATTAGTATTGAATTCACTTTTAATTTATGAGTATCATTTTACTATCTCTATATACGATCTTGAAGGCTTAAAGGGAAAAAAATTCTTAGCTGATTACAATGAAAAACTAATTATTTTATCTCTTACTTTGTAATATTATCTCTAGTATAATTTGTATAGTAAACCACTCGAAATCTAATTATTACCTTACTATAGAAAATATTTAATACTTTACAAATGAATAAATTAATGAATTTATATGACTGTATAAATAACATAATGGGTTTCCTTGGTTCGATGTTGAGGATGATTTAGGCGAATTTTATAAAGCATTTGTATAAGGGGATTCCAGAGAAAGTATTGCCACCGGAATCAGCAGGAATGGGCGGGTAATGAGGCCTTATCTTCCAACAACAGCAGGGAAAAAATACCTACCACTAATCTAGATAACTCTGCCAAGTCTTACGACTTCATATTTCAAAATTTTAGTTTAATAGAATACCACTAAGTCCACTGTATATTTTCGTAAATAAAAAGGGAGTCTACTTATATATAAATTATTATTGGAAAGTCGAACACATAAGAATTTAGCCAGGACCTGAAAATGAATATACTCAAACAAACGAAACAAGTACAAACGCCGTTAAGTTCGGCCAGACCCTACACCATCCTTACGCAACTAAAGCACAAAAAAAGATTCGTTACTCAGCCAAAACTTAAAAATGACCCTATATATGAATTGGTAGCAAAGTTTGCTTTAATTTGAGTAACCATGTGTCCATATTGACTATTGATCTCCCTCCCTTTTGACCATGCGGGACGTTTTTGGGCCTCATGAGCAAAAACTTCCAGCAACTGTGCTATTTTTTCATGTTTTAAGAGCGTCCCTTCCATCATTACCCTTTTTAACCATAGTTCTTTCTTTCACCAAAAATGTTGATTTGTTATGAAAATACTATAAAACATGTTTCTTTTCCCTTAAAAAACACCTTTTTCCCCCTTGGCTGATTTCGCCCATTTACAATCCTAAATAGATAATGACTGACTATAAGCCACTAGTACGCAAAATTTCGGCAACCTATGGTGATTCGTTTGACCGCTATCGTGCTTTCAACAGACACAAGGAAACCGGCAGTCAAGATTGGGTCGAAGCTGGATCTGGCAACAGGTCTAGTGATCCAACCTTTTCGGAAAAGGATTACAATTGGCCTAAGAATCTGGTATCTAAAGGCATACGTATCGCCCTTCAAAGAAGAGGTGTAATGATCGGCGCCTCTCTCTTAGAAATCTTACGATATTTGATAAATTTGATCCGTACTCTTTATCTGCAAAATAGACAGATTCCCTTAAACAGACACGTGACATCTTTGTTGCCTTTCCTTCCTGAAGCAACAAATTAGCCTGGGAAAATGGTTGCGTTCTCCCGATGGTATCTAAAAAGTCCAAATTGTTCAGTGCAACAATGTTTCAAGGACCTTTGGCTATGTTATCAAAGTCAGCTTGGTGCTGGATGTCATAAGCTCGGCATTGTCCCCAGAGACAAGTGGAGCCACGTTAAAAATCCTATATCTTCAATGTACTCCTAGGTTCTCAATGAGATGCCAGGACCACATCTCATTTGTAGCGACGCAGGCTGGTTTCAGGATCCCATTAAATTACACCGTTCCACCAAGGGCTCACTCACATTCCCTAAGGATGAAAAGTAAATAGTAGAGAGCCTCAAGGAAATGTTCAAAAGCGATAAGGGATGCGATCTAACGAAATGCATCAGGTAATACTGATTCGAAATCCGAAGGGCATACCGACACGTCGCAAATAACCGATATGCGTCTGGTGCTGCTTCTGATTACGGGCGAAGGTAGACTAACATTCTGCATTTTTTTCTATGAGGTACCTTAATATTTTTTTTTCTTCCTTCTTTCAGCAATAAAGATCTGGTAGTAGTGGCAAGCCTGGAATTCAACAATTACCAGCGGCTGGCATCAGTTTACATGGAGCACGACACCGACGACCTCCATGTGTCATTGGCAAAGGCAGTAAGGGCACAAAAAGAACAAGAGTTTTAGATGTAACCGTTGTCAGCGAGGGACGAAATGATAAAATCGTTGGCTGGAAATTCTAAGCCACTCGTACGTGGGTTGCTATATATATTCTGGACTAGGCAACACTAAGTGATGCCTGGCGCCATCTGACATTTCCATTGGAAAGTTCGACAGTTTTTAGCATAAACGTAATCAGAGCGTTTTGGCGTACGACCATCATTTGTGTTGTTTACAGTGACTTGAGAAAATGTTGGCAAAAAAATGGAATAAACTCGTGAACATCTTCGTGCGATCGTTTTTCACAACTTTCGAAGTAGATTATCACGACAAGAGTGCATCGATAAACTTATATCTTTGTATGGCGATGAAGCACCATCTTATAGCACTATGAAAAACTGGTTTAATGAATTCAATCGTGGCCGACGCTCGCTCAAAGACGAAGGTCGTCCAAAAACGGCCGTTGTGCCAGAGAATGATGTCGTGCGTGAACTGATACTGCAAGATCGTCATGTGACATACCGTGAGATAGAGGCATCCTTGGGCATTTCTTTTACCAGCATACATTTGATATTGCGTGAACACCTGGCCGTAAAAAGATTTGTTCTCGTTGGACCACGCACAATTTGACAATCGCTCAAAAAAGGCTCGTGTTGGTTGGTGCAAAGAAATTTTGAAAAAATGCGATCGCGGTGCTTCCAAAGTTGTTAAAGATCGTCACAGGTGACGAATCATGGATTTCTGCGTATGAGCCCGAAACAAAACAGTTATCGAACGTGTGGGTCTTCGAAGACGATCCAAATCCAACGAAAGTTGTTCGTGAAAGAATCACTTCGAAGCAAATGGTCTCCTGTTTCTTCGGCAAAACTGGTCATGTGGCAACTGTTCCGCTTGAGCAACGTAGGAGGTCAATTCTTAGTGGTACACCACAATCTGTTTGCCTGAAGTCTTCGGAGAAATTCGAAAAACGAACAAATGAAGACGAATCATTGTGCATTATGACAAATCGAGCTCTCACACATCGGCTCAAATCAGCGCCAATGACTTCTTATTGCCTAGCATCAAGAAAAAATGCTTGGTTAACGTTTTTCGTCGCCAGAAGATGCTGTGTAAGCGTTCAAAAACCATGTTTTGGAGGTGTCTCAATCGAAGTGGAAAAAGTGCTTCGACAATTGGTTTGAGCGCATTAAGTGTATAAATCGTTCTGGAATATACTTTGAAAACAATAAAACCATTTTTGATGATAAATATTCGCATTTTCATATAATGGGTGGTCGTAAAATACTGTGTTGGTGTCATATGACTAGGGTTTCTTTTAATAGCTGTATCTGTTTAGTATTGTAGTATTCTGTATTGTGTATTTAGGATTGTGTACGGTTATTTAAGGTCAACGGAGAATCCCTCGATTTGTAATCGCCAGGAGGCCGATAGTTCTAGACTATTTTTAAGATGTTCAATTTTCAATATACATACAATTATTTCAAATAAAAGTTAGTATCTTACAAATGCTCAAACGTGAATGACATATTATTCACAATCTTTTGACTTTATGTTAGAAAAACAGACGGGGGGAGGTACAGGGAAACATCTAACAGGATCATTTCAATGACGCCTGATACAGAGAATATTGAGCTCGTGGTAAAGTGTGTTTAACAGCCCTTAACGACTTCCTTAAAGCCTAATGTCCAAAGACTACAATTAGGGGCAAGCAAAGACCGCGATGGTGGTCGATGCAGATAGTAAATCTTAGGAAATGCTTAAAGAGGCCTTTCCATAAGGCTATAAGAGCTAAAGAACTATAAGTGTTTTGAAAAATATCGATTAATAATCCTGGATTGACTCTACAGCTCGGTAGAAAACACACCCGAAGCTGCAAGACTTAGGAAGATATTCAGTCCCATTCCCGTTGTCGTCGTCATCGTCGTTTTAAAGTCAACGTCACCTCGAGTCGTCGTCGACGTCACATCAACAAAAACTTGGTATTCTGTAATTACGATGCGTCGATGACGCCTGTTTATCGAAAATGCAGGAAAACAAAAACCGCATCCCTATTATTTGTATCAGCAGGCTCAAGTGCTAAAAAAAAGAATACAACGTGAATGATGGTCTAGAAGGTACCTGGTATTATTTCTTCAATAGGTTTTTAAGTGATTTTTTTTATTTATTAATTCAGTTTTGTAATAGAAAATCCACAAAGGCCAGAACTACAAAAGGGTGTTTTAAAGACGTGTGGTTTTCAATCTGGCCATTTTTTTAGAGTTGGTCTCTTTGACAGATGTCAAATGATTTATGCTTAGTTAGGTTTGCCATTTCAAAATGAATAGACTTAATCCAAAACAACGTTTGCAAATCGTGGTGAATGGGCCCAAAACGAGATGGCCACCGATCCGGATTTTTACAATAAATTTTTGTTCAGCGATGAAGCGCAAGTTTGGTTGAATGTGTACGTTAAAATCCAAAATTGTCGCATTTGGAGTAATGAACATCCACAAGCCATTGTTGAGACGCTTGGGCCTCTCGACTGAAATCTATTCGAGCCAGCAGCGGCGGCCACTTGCCCGGAATCATTCTTAAAAGATAATAGCAAACCCTTATCTTTTAAATGAAGCTGAATTCTTGCTGAATTGGCTGCTACATTTAAACTTTAAGCGCAGTGATCGTACCAGCTACGTGCCGTGAAAATATGTCCATTCACGACCATGCCCAAAAATGTGTCTGAAAGATCTCTTAATGACATTTCGAACAACGCCGTGCTAATCGTTGAAGTATCAAAGAAAATTGTTCTTTAAAACTTCATACGAAATTAAATACGACAACATTCACACTTTTGGTACAAAAGTTCGAATAAAATCAGCCTTATTTCATCGAAAACTGTTGGTTTTGCTCGCAATTCTCTGAGAAAACTGAATTAATAAAAATCGCGGCTCCCATGTAAAAATTACATTGTTCAATACTAGTATATGTATGTTTGCTGCTGTGTGTAAATGTAACCTAAATTGGGAGCTGATAGAGGAAGATGGAGATTTGAAATAAGCATCTCAACTCAGTAAAAATTGCTACAAAGTTCCAGTCAACACAAAAAGTTTCAATTTTGTTCCCTTGTGTAATTGGTGAACTGCAAGCGGAAAAAATATCTATATAAGCTGCATTGACCTAGCATACATCCCCAGGATCACTCGCCGCCAAAGTGTACATCTTGGTAGCCTTCACAGATTTAGAGGGAACTTGCAACTACGAGAGCTGTTGCACTATCACATTCAAATGCTTCGGTTTGTGATTCGGCTATAATTCTAGTAGAAGGAATAAATAATGCAATATCCCCTTTGATATCGCGAAGAAAAGTCACTGCTAATTATAATACAAACCAATGGTTTAACAGAACTTTAACAGAAATAAAGAAAAAGAAGATATATCTGTATAACAGAGCGATTTGGTTTGATAATAAGAATCATTAAAAATTTCCGATTATTCAGAAATACGTATACTTATATATCCGAATTGGAAAAAGCGAAGGGAAGTTATGTTAACAATAAAGTAAATGAGTGCACAACTCAAAAAGACATGTGGAAAAGAATAAAAGAACTAAAACTGCTAAAAAAGATACCTCGCAAACAAAATAGACCTGTTAATATGTTATCGACAATAAGTAAAATAATGGAGAAGATCGTGCAAAACAAGTTAAATAAATCCTTTGAAGACAACAATTTCTTACACGAAACACAATCTGGATTAGGAAAAATCATAGCTGTAAATCGCTTTTAAATCTTGTGGTATCCTTATGGAAGTCGGAAGTAGAGCAAAAAAAACTGAGTGGTGTCTTTTTTCTCCACTTTAAGAGAGCTTTTGAAACCATTATCAGGGGCTGTTACTTGGTAACGAAACGAGTTAGAGTTACCAGACTTATTTTTTAACAAAAAAAAAATATTATGACTGTGTCAAATCACATGATCTTTTATTATATATGTTTATATGTATTATATAAATACATGTATATTTTTTTGCAAATGTAATTGAAATGCGAGTCAAATTGAAGATATTTGTCTATAATTATTCCCAGATATATTATTTCTTGGACTTCTTCAATTTGTGAACCCTCAATACTCTGACAAATACTCTGAGTAACATTTCCGTTAAACACCATAGGTTTTGTTTTTGTTGATTTCAAGTTTATTTATATTTTGGTATTTTCAATATTTATCATTTCTTTGTTAAAATTTTGAATACGAGGGTTGCTATATATATTTCTGGCCTAGGCAACACTAATTGTTGCCTGGCGCCATCTGACCTCTCCATTGGAAAGTTTGACATTTTTTAGCATAAACGTACCCAGAACGTTTTGACGTACGACCATCATTTGTGTTGTTTATAGTGACTTGAAAAAATCAATGTGGCAAAAATATGGAATTAACTCGTGAACATCTTCGTGCGATCGTTTTTCACAACTTTCGACGTGGATTATCACGACAAGAGTGCATCAATGATCTAAAAGCTTTGGTTGGCGATGACGCACCATCCTGGTTTAATAAATTCAATCGTAGCCGACGCTCGCTCAAAGACGAAGGTCGTTCAAAAACGGCCGTTATGTCAGAGAACATTGATGCCGTGCGCGAACTGATAATGCAAGATCGTCATGTGACATACCGTAAGATAGAGGCATCCTTGGGTATTTCTTTCACCAGCATACATTCGATATTGCATGAACACCTGGCCGTAAAAAGGGTTTGTTCTCGTTGGACCCCGCACAATTTGATAATCGCTCAAAAAAAGCTCGTTTTGATTGGTGCAAAGAAATTTTGAAAAAATACGATCGCGGTGCTTCAAAGGACGTTTATAAGATCGTCACAGGTGTAGAATCATGGATTTTTGCGTATGAGCCCGAAACAAAACAGCAATCGACCGTGTGGGTCTTCGAAGACGAGCCAAATCCAACGAAAGTTGTTCGTGAAAGAAGCACTTCGAAGCAGATGGTCGCCTGTTTCTTCGGCAAAACTGGTCATGTGGCAACTGTTCCGCTTGAGCAACGTAGGACGGTCCATTCTGAGTGGTACACCACAATTTGCTTGCCTGAAATCTTCGGAGAAATTGGAAAAAAGAACATGAGAAGACGAATCATTGTGCACCATGACAAATGCGAGCTCTCACACATCGGCTCAAACCAGCACTTTTTCGACCGGCCAAAACGTCGAATTGAGGGGTCCTCCGCCGTACAGCCCTGACTTGGCACCCAATGACTTCTTTTTATTTCCGCACATCAGAAACAAAATGCGTGGTCAACGATTTTCGTCGCCAGAAGATGCTGTTGAAGCGTTTAAAACCACGTTTTGTATATGTCTCAATCGGAGTGAAAAAAGTGTTTCGACAGTTGGTTTGAGCGCATGCCACAAAGTGTATAAATCATGCTGGAGAATACTTTGAAAAACAATATTACCATTTTTGATGATTGATACTCGCATTTTCATTATTAGGCCAGAGATGTATGTGACAGCGCATATAGAAAGGGAACTAAGGGTAAAAAAATCAATTTTCATTTTTTTCTTTTTATGATGTGGACAACATCTGAGCATCGAATGAGACCGATCCCATGCCCCAAAAGTGTTCCCTCCCAGAGATATGCGCGTTTTATGAAAGTGAAGTCGACGATTCTAAGCGCAAATAGAAAGAACCTAATCTTTAAAATGGCTCTCCTGAACAAAATTGGTTTTTAACCTTAGGTCCCTTTCTATTTTGCGCGTCACATATGCTTATATAGCAACCCTCGTACATTCATTTGGGTTTTGACCACTAATATATACAAGGAACTTGTGGAACTCCTACATTCATTTTCATTAGCATTGTTGTATAATTTCCACACCTTGTATTTTGCATTCTGTTACTTAAGTAACTCTGGAACACCTTAGCTCTATTCCCCTCACACCGCATTTCTCTAGCTTTTGTACCAATAGCCGTGTTATTTTCAGGAAACTAGCTTAGTTACCTAGTTAGTTAGCAATATTGTATAATACGAAAATACAAAAATAAAACCACGCATCGAATACTGTTCAACGTTATTGTTTCTGGGGACCAACAAGATGAAAGCAAGACTTCAAAAACTGCAAAATAAAGGAATGAGGTGTAAACGTCGCTGCCATTGACTTAAACATATCAGCGAGATGTTAAGCAAATTACAGTGGCTCTCTTTAAATCAACGGTCATGAATACTTTGTTATTTATTATTAAGATTGGAAATTGATTGTTTCCACATTATACAGGGTGGCCCAAATGAGACCTAGTGATGTTAAACACCTATAACTCTTGTAATAACGGTTTTTTTAAATGATTTATTTGTATATGTTAAATACATTTTATGGAAATTTAACGTGACTATGTGTAAAATATGACATCAGACAAATGACCACCATTTTGCTCGATACAGGCATTGGCTCTTTTTAGCGCATGTTGCATTACACGGAGTAATGTTTCTGGTTTCAGGCGCCGTATTTCGTCTCGAACATTCTGCTTGAGTTGTCCAAGTGTCTGTGGTTGGTTAACATACACATGGTCTTTTAAATATCCCCATAAAAAAAATCGGACGCAGTTAAATCTGGTGAACGAACAGGCCAACGAAATCTGATTTTTTTGAAATTATGCGTTCACCAAAAATTTCACGCAGCATGTGCATAGTTTGCCTAGCAGTATGTGCGGTGGCTTTATCTTGTTGAAACCACAAATTAGGATCTTGCTCCACTATTGGCCGCAAAAAGTTGTAGATCATTGTTCTGTAAGAAGCCCCGGAGACCGTTTCTGGCGTTTCATCCTCATTCTCAAAGAAATATGGGCCGATGATTTTTGTGGCCATAACACCGCACCAAACAGTGCATCTGATTGGGTGTAACTGATGCTGATGTATTGCCAACTGCAACCCAGTTCCTCAAAACGGCGAACTAAACTTGTAAGCGTAGAAGATGTGGGCG
This sequence comes from Hydrotaea diabolus, assembly GCA_963513945.1. Classification (NCBI taxonomy): domain Eukaryota; kingdom Metazoa; phylum Arthropoda; class Insecta; order Diptera; family Muscidae; genus Hydrotaea; species Hydrotaea diabolus. The sequence goes on along the minus strand of OY740718.1, from coordinate 35,951,221 downwards.
CTGATCTTACGTTAAAAAAACGGCGATAAAAGAAAAACTAAGATATGTTAAAAAATAAAAAATTTATTTGTGTTTCACATCAGCTGGTCTTATTTGGGCCACCCGTTATGTGAAAATATTTGGTGAATATATCAGACGTACAACCATATAATTTGCGAAATATTGGTGATTTCAGATTAACTTTTAGTTCAACTAACTTTCGTCAGAATGTCTTATTTTTCAAAGGTCTTAAATTATTTAATGAAATGGCATATGGCCTGAAATGTGAAAATATCTTTTTTGTTTTCAAACGCAATATTGTTTCATATCTCAAACAAAATTTCTAATGTATTAAGAATTCATTTAAAAAATGTTAAATAATTGTACATTTAATAGCATATAAAATAAATAAGATTATACAAAAAAAATCTGGAAGTAGACGTCAACATAAGGTATATAATATTCTCACAAGTAAACATATCACGGACACACTTGGCTCATCCAACCTTGAAAGATATGTTATCGCCTCAAGGTTTAGTAACACCGATAATGAAATGATACCGCAAGATACTATTTTGGGTCCAAATAATGGCCAGTATGTGCATCGCGGTGCATTGCGTGCCACACCCTTTGAAGCACTACATGTACTTATAGAATGTAAGAAGAAGAAAGCGTTGAACAGTTACGGCCACAGTGTATACGTAAGTAAATATGACGCCAGACATCCCAGACATAGTTGGCTACACTCTGGCCGAACAACTTTTCGACTAGATGTAC